>JACJUY010001261.1:101027-122066 GCA_014220935.1 Platorchestia sp. MABIK
TCTTCATCAATTTTTGTAAGTACACAGGTATTTCTTAGGAATGTTACGTGTGCGTTTTTTTAGATGTGATGGATTGTCTTCGTGAAACCGAGGTAACGAGATGTTTCTGTCTGTTCAAATGAAGTATCATGGTGTATTGATCTAGCTTTAGTGAAAAAATAATTCTGAAATAGGTTGAGTTAGATTTGCTTCTCGGTTCTTTGTCTAATAATGAACTTGAAGCTTGCAAATTTTATGGTTGATGAAGTTAAGATCTCGCCATTCTTTAACACGCATGAGTGCAAGCTATATCCCATTCTATTCTACGAGTGGGTTTCACTCAATTCCAATGCCTACGAACTCAGTTTTGGGCTTATGGCTCTACTGAGGTGAAAATGTTTCCCTAGTGGAAAGACGAAATTCACTGAAGTAAGATGGTCAAGAACGTTTCCACGTCAGACTTCTGCGTTCACAGAATTAGTTTGGTATTAGCCGGCCGAGATCGCACTGTATGGGTATCATGAAAGCTAATTTAGGACGTGGAGGAAAGGGAGGGCGGGTGGTGGGGTGAGAAGCACCACCCGCGAGAGCTGGGGTAGGGTTATGGGGTTCTCGTCGCTGTATAGGGGTCACTATGCGTTTTGGGGTCCGTTTGAGGGTGAGAAGCGCGAGGGAGACTCAGAGACACCCAGTCTCCCTCGGCGACCAGTCGAGGGGAACAGCCAGTGATGTGAGGTGGTGGTGGTGGTGGTGCTGCTGCTGCTGCTGCTGCTATTGCTGCGTAGTTCTGAACCTTTCTTTCGTCCCTAGAACAGTACGGTGATTCTTTTAGCTTACTGTGTCAACAAGCTCGCTGTTCGTTTGCAGTTTTGTTCTTCGACGTGTGTCAACGCTTAGTTTTTACGAGATACGTGGTGTTATCTCCAATTGAGTGACTGAAAACTTCAAATGTATTAGCAGGAACTTCTTCAAAAATGCTCGTTTTGATTCCGTTAGCACATTAATAGAGTTATCTCCAATGAGAATATTACGTGTCTGACGTCTATTATGATTATACTGCCAACAAGCTAGCGAAGTGAGTGTGAATGCAGAACATTAGGGGACGCCGCTGGGCAATCTCGGTCCGGAGACGCGCCGAACAAAGCAGCGCCGCCTCGGCCCGTTCCTCTCTCAAAATGGCTCTTTTCGCTTCGTGCTGTAGCTGTGCAATGCGCTCCACATGAAGATTTCTGACTACGTATTCTTCTCTGCTGGTTATGTGAAATCATCTGTAGCCTGGAGTCTATCCTCGGTTATTGACGTGATGTATTTATTATGAAGATTTTAACTGGAATGGACAAATGGTTGTATTAAGTAACTTTTCCGCAAGTTTTTTTACTAATGGAGCATTTAATTCGCATCTAGGAGCGACAAGTAGGACCGAGTGTAACTGAAACTGAACTTTTATTGAATCATTAATTTGTATAGTATATTTAAATAGCCCATCCATGACTAACTAGCTAGCTTCAAGGTACAACATATTGTGCATGGTGTAATCTCGACTCCTCCGATTTACCTTGTAGGCATAGAATTCGGAAAAATGTCTGATCTTTTGATCGACTCGATAATTTCCGCCGTTTGAACATACTTTTGAGTCATTTTTAACGAGTGTCGTCTAATAGAAAATATTAAATCAAACGAAAAAAATGTAAGCGTTAATTTTTTATTGTTAAAAATATCACGGATTATCACGAAATCTAGAGTATGTTAACGGAAAACTATTGAATAACTATTTTTAGTGAGGGCGTTGTAATTTGCTATCGCTAGACCAAGTTACATGGATCTCAGGAAGCAATTCGATCATCTGCTATCGTCCTTCTGTGCCATCTCGTGATCACGCAATCTTCATTAGCAGCAGGCCTCTTGTTTGCCTCAGCGCGCTGCCCTGCGCATAGTAGGCAATACACGTCTCTCTCACTGGCCGCCGCTGGTAGCAGGGTTGTGATAGTCGAACCTCGTCCTAACCTAGTGTGCCTAGCATATCCTTGCTACTTAACGCGTTGACTACATATTGCGACATGTGTGTACCACTAGGTAAATTTCTCATTTGCGGACCGGAATAAATGAACACAATTTCAGTTATTTCGCAACCTTTTCTTCAGAATAGGTTTTAGTGTATGAGGTAAAGTATCATCGTGCTATACATTTTTCACTCTTCTTACGAAGATGAAAATGTATTCAACCAGTGAAGATGTTTTCAATGTATTGAACTCTGCAAATGACAAACTAACTTAAACATCCGGGGCAACAGCTTCGGTATAAATTGTCTCGAATAAAGGACGAGAGCAATGCACGCGATTTTCGTAACACAGAATGGTTACTTAATGGACTGAAAGCTACAATAATTAGTGCAGCTTTAGCTTCAATTGTTGGTAGATTGTACTTTCTCTTCCTACAAATTTCTCTACTTTTTCGTTCATATGCATCTATATTTCTGCGATGCAATTTTGAGGGTGCAGATTATTTCACTTATGCTCAAGTTTGTTCGGGCATGGTGAAATTGATAAGGAATTCTTTCATGTCCTAACTTGTAACCTATGGGTTGAGCATTCAATTTGAAATTGTAAAAAATGTTCTTCTCGATAAAATGGAATTCCACTGTTAAGTGTGATTTTTATATTCGTTTTTGGACAAGTTGTGACGCTTATCGTTATTCACATTTCGCCATGTAAGCACTGAAGGTTTTTTGAGTTGCCATAATTTATTCTGTATTCTGTACGACATGGTGTCTTGAACTCGAATGTGCCTAGGAGGCGGGGACGTGATCCAGTTACTGGTCATGCGATTCCTCTGTATTGTATTCTGAACAGCCACGATGACGATACCGAGTGTTGGACGAACGAGTTGTTACCGAGGCGTTTTGCATTGTTACGGCGAACGCTATGTCCACTTCGGTGTGTGGAGTTCCCACATTCCATTACTTCGAAAGCGGAAAACTTTCGCGATCGATCGAACTTAGTGTGCTCTGGTGCGCTTAACGTGCTGAGACTGAATTTCTATTGTGGAAATTTCAAAAGGATTTTTTTTTTCAAGTATGGGAGGGGTAAAAAATATATAAGTAGTTTTATAGTAGCCAAGTGTGGGCCCAATATTGATAACCTTTATTGAGAGATAGATGCGAACACACACTGTTTGTGCCGTGTTAATCTGTCATGCGAGAATTTATCTGAAGAAGTGCATTTGTATTTATTCTCTCAGTAGAGGATAGGCTGGAGGAAACTGTTAGGTTAATGTTAAAAACCTCGTCACTCTCGGCGATAGGTAGGATTCCTGAACTCCTCTCTGACGTTTCAATTCCCTCGTCAATATACCTGGGAAAATAATCATTCTTCTGAAGCAACTCATTTTCGTTTTCCCACCACGAATTTTTGCCGGTGACTTAAAAATTTCATTTAATGTGTATGTCTTGTCCTTCACTTTCATGCGTTTAATTCTCATGGGCGAGACCGATGTCTAAATACCTACGATGTGATACTTGAGTAATTGGTTCAAATTTCTGAGTAGGGAATACTCTTCATCAACGTCTATTTCTTTGATAAGCTCGCAAAGCTTTCTTTACAGCAAATGCGGCGTTAAATTGTAGTGTACGATTTTCAGAACGGGGATATAAATGTTGCTTGGTAGTGTATAGCAACAGGCATTTCACAACCTTTCGGTGGAAATAGACAACTGTGTTAAAATTTCTATTTTAGTGGCAAAAACATAGTACAGTCGCTCGTTGTCGAAAACCATGTTCATTAAATTTTGTAAGACAAACTGCTTGTCATGAATAAATATTAGAAAGCTGCAGGATTCACAATTTAAACTCGAAAACGTTCTCCAACGTTTATAGCATATTCTAGCACTCTTTCTTTCACGTCACTACAAGAAAGTTGAGGGTTGTTACGTCTTAGTCTCTACTTGCTGAGCTGTGTGAAAATTCAATCGATGCTTATCAACCAACCCTCGTAGGCAATATTATTAGCCTGAATGTAGAGACTCTAATTTGGCGGAGTTCGTTATCAGCGCGGCCACAATCCTGCGGTAAATGAATAATTTGTGCGGTTGCATTACTGATGTGGAACTGGACGGGCGGTCATTAGCTGCATGCATTTTTGATGCTTTCGGAGCTTCGGCGCTATACTTCGCTGTCACGCAATGCGCGTGGTGTCAGTGCGTGCATTTCTCAGGCGTTCGCTGTCGACCTGTCATTTCGCTATCAACTTAGTGTTGCTGAGCTGCTCTTCTTGTGGTCCCGTGTTAAGAGTATCATGCCTTCGTTTCGCCGCAGTACAAATGTATTTACGCTTGTTTAGCTACTAGCACGCCAGTACCCTGGAATTAGGTTTTCACATGAATTGTATAAAACACTAAAGGTTAAAGAAGATTTGTGTTTTGTCTGGCCAATTGAAATCGGTTAGAAATTGACTCCTTCCCTTTATTTCTTTGGGGATAACGATTAAGGTTAAAAAATTATATCGTTGCTTATTTCTTCTTGAACGCAAAACTGCAGAATGCGACATTATTTACACAAGATTCTATGCGTTCATAAAGATTTTAGTTGATGACGCATACTGCAAGCTGAATATATGTAAGGAAGTGAGCTGAATCGTTAAAACATTTTATTTATTTTTCTAAAACCATCGCTCTCTTCATTTCCGACATTTGCTAATAACAGTTTTTTTTTTTTAATAGTACTCGTTCACATTTACAAGCCACTATTGATACATGCGACTCAGACATCCATTGTATCCTGTCAGTCTTACTATTCTGATTCCTTTTGTATACTTGCGGTAGTAATTTTTCTGTTACGGTAACAATGGATACGTTCCAAATAAATGAATGTATTTAACGTTTACATGCGCGCATACGAGTATATCACGCCCTAGAAATGGAGCACCAATTATTATATCACGTCATGAATAGATGCTTTTCCCGTGTATGCAAATGTTGTACATTTATATGAACCCATACTAGTGTTGGAGCCGCTCCATTGTAGATGTAATAAATTGGTACACCGGAACTGCAACGTGTTGTTTTCAGAAGTGTTATTCTGAAGCAGCAGCGTAGACAGGTGTGTTGCTTTGATCCTTCCGATGGGCCGTGATCGCCCTTCAATCGACTACTGCAAGACCACTCCACGTTCTTTTGTTTGCTCTTCACGGCCGAGAGCTTCTCGGGTGTCCTCTCGTTGCAGCGATGGCGCATCGGAGCAGCCTGGAGAGGTCACTTCTTCTCCGTCAAATTGGAGTTATTGAAAACCCGATCTCCTTTTAACCGTCAATGAATGCAGTGGGAGGTATCTGTATTAAATCGTTTTTGTTCGATTTTCTTGCGTGCGGGGCGTAATCGTTAACAGAATTGAATACATAATAAGTTATTGAAAGACCGATCTCCATTACCCGTTCATCAATGAATGCAATTGGAGGTATCAGCAGAAAATCGATTCTATTTTCATATTTTCTTGCTTGCAGGTCGTAACCGTAAGCAAAATTTAATACACGGTAAAGTATCTCTAGCATCCAGTTATGTTCAAGTTGAGAATTACGAAATTTTGTTGCGGGATGGTTTTGTTCAAAACACTTATGATCTCGCTGATATAAATATTATTTAATTCACATAGTTATGCTGCGTAGAAATTAGTATTGAAATACTTTTAGTCTTATCAAGTTCAGTGTAGGGTTTCTCGTATGAACAAGCTACAGAAATAATAATTCTTGCCTGTGTACCTGAGAAAATTGGGCCTCTCTATGACGTAAATTTCTAGTCGAGAGTAGAAATGTTTATACTATCCTTGAATACTAAATTCTTTTTGTACTCTGTGTTTGTGTGTCAAATAAATGCTAGCAATCGTGTGAAAGATGGAGTTTGTTCGAAATTAGTTTGCGTTATATGAGACAATTTCATTTAGAATGTGAACACTGTAAGGCAAGTAAAAAGCCCTCGGTACTTATAAGATCACGAGTAGCATATTAATGTTGAATATTCCTAAGTTGAAGTGACTGGATTCAGTGATTACGATTTGCTTATGACCCAACCCGACACGGTTACGAAGCGTATGCCTGAGATCAGGGTTCGCCTACGCTCATTTCACTAAATATATTAAATATTTCGCTGAAATCTCTTCATAATAACTTGCAAACAATGGTTGACATTTTCTCATCGTTCTCCATTGTTGCAGCAGCTATCTGTCATCATTATGTACGTTGGAAGATGACATTTACGGAGCTGTTAACGACTCCCTCGAGGTAGGAATGCTGCATCTACCTGCTTCCATTAAATTTCCTACAGTTTGTATACTATACGTAGTAGCTCAAATGTACTCCTCTGTTTTGAGCGACGCGTGCTAGGTCTAGGGAAAGTTCGTCTGTCAGCAATATTTGTGGTTTTGTTTTGAATAGATTTAGGGCAAGTTTCTACAGTTAATTTTCGGTTTTATTATTTCATACTGTAGATTCTATGCTCTGTGGGAAACGTAATACTATCTTTGTTATATTCTCACACTGTCGAACAGCATATCATCCTATGGTCTGAAAACAGAATTTGCATGGCTAAACCTCTCTTCTACTCTGAGGGGAGTATAGTTATTGCATGTAAGGGAATGACTCTCCCAAGAGGAAGGTGTCAAGCTCCGAGCTGAATGTAAGGTAGGCCTTTCTTTTGTTTGAATTGAGTAGGTTTTTAATGTTGTACGGACCACCTTTTTCGATTCATTGCTGTCCTTTTTTAGCACCTATTACTTTCTTTGTTCGATTTTTATTCTACTTTATGAAGTTCTTTTTGACTTGCTGTTTCTATGCACCTAATGCATGGACACACCTTGTGCACAAATTCCTCTACGATCCCCTACTTCCAAGGTAAAATTGTGCCTTGCTCCTTCCTCTCTTGGAAACACCTTTATTGTTATGTAAGCTTGAACGAATTTACCATCTAAACTCAAAAATTTCTCCCAATGTTGCAAAGTGTATGCGATGAGCGTGGAGACGCATCTTGTGCATAGATTCTCCGTCCTATTAATTCCATTCTTAATGATTCTTTCCTCCTTTTTTTGGAATATTTTCATTGGGTTAACTGAATCTTAAGTTAATTTACCTGATGAAGGCGAGGTTCAACCCTAAGCATTATTTTGTCTCAAATTTGAGTACATTCATTAACGTTTAAACGAAAATTTTCCTTTCATTATTGTTTTGAAGAGCGTCGTTATTGTAAAAAATTCATCACATTCTTATAGTTTCACTTTAGCTGTCGTAGCATTGCATGGTATGTTGCCGTGCTCGATTGGTTAACTCTATTTCCCTCTGTTCATTTTTGGTTCACTTCGCTAACATTTATCGCCACCGTTACTCCACGCTAGTCTTGCTCGTAAGTCTAAACCACAAACTGTAAGCTGGAACGCCAAGCGCATGCAAGCGTAGCTTGCCATCAGTGGTCAACAGCCGAAGAAGCGCATGTGTTCTTTGTCTTGCTTGGAGGTCACACAACGCGCGTTGCTGGGGCGTACTCTTCCGTAGCCTAGATACGCTGTTCGACGCTTCTTTGGAGTACTACACTCGATCAATACCTTCTTCACTGAGTGAATTATTGCTGATTTCATTGATCGATGTACGCCTAAGCGATACGAACTGACGGGAAGTTGCTACGCAACATTATTTTGCATTACTTTGCCGCGTTTTTTGGGGGAGTTTTATTGCTCAAAACGTGAGCGGTTTGGTGCTATGTGTACTTCTGCTGCAACTAAATTTAAGACCGCTCTTGTTTTGGCTGTTCTATAACCGGATCTGTTTATACTGAAGCATACGCGCGAGATTTGTCTGTTGCTCGACGGTACTGTTTCTTGTCGCTTGGTGACTGACGCACTGGTTGTTGTTGCTGTGATACGATCCCATCTTGTTCATTTGCCTTTCTTTCTGACCTGCTGTTTTGTTCATCATGAAAAAAAAACATGCAAACCTAACGGAATGATTGGTTCGAATACTGAAGGGATTGGACACCTTGACTTTGCCATAGATATAAAACTTTTTATCGCTTCCATTCACGCAGTGCATGGGTAGCACCGTTTTTTAAAGCAGAATTTTGTGGCAACAGTTACGAAAAAGTACAACTTACAAAATTAGCGTGTTTTTGGTTAACTCGCAACAAACACCTGTGAAAACATTTTCGCTTGGATTTCAAGGCGTGTGGCAAGGTTGTGCTTCAAAGAAATCACCCCTCAGTGGGGATACCATTATTGTATCAAAATTAGCGCTGCCAGGGGTAAAACGTGGAATCCCGATGTTAAGTTTCTCGTGGGTTGTTTCTCTTGATCTAACTGTTTTACGCTTACTTATTTTCTTGTTCATTTCGTCTTCTTGTTGAAATAAACTTTTTTTTGTTTAGTTACGCAAGATTTTTTTTTTTCGGTTCACTGCTGTCCTGTTTTTTAGAACCTCTGACTTTCGTCTTCAACTTATATCATGGTTTTTATCCTTCTTAACTTAATGTTTCTACGCGCTGAGGATTATGTGTAGGGAACACACGTTGCGCATTAATTTCTACGCTCCCAGATCTACATACTAATTGGTGCCTTCATCCTTCCTCACTTTCGAACGCCTTTGTTGTAATTAGAGGCTTAAACTAACTCGTCCAACCTAATCGTCGAATAAATTATTAGAAATTTTTTTCAGGGATAATCTTTGTTTTACATTTTATAAATATCTCATTAGTATTTGAGTCATACGTTGAAGAATTGGTGCGGAAGAATAAATCTTGCAATTTGTAGATTCTCTACTCATGTTTCTGGTTTTCATGCACTCTGTGCGAGTGTACCCATGTGTTTTATTCCTAAAATAGGACACAACATGGCTCCCAGTTGTCGATTGCATGCATTACAAATTGCATAAACATCAATAGTATTGAAGCAGCTTTATACAAATGGGGAAAGTTCCACGTACGCGTCTTTTATTCATTTCACACTGTAGATTTCATACTATAGGGAATCCTAAACGAAGTGCTGAATTTTGTGTCACTGAGCAATTTTTCGACAAAAAAAGTCCCGGAAAACTCGTCAGATACGCAGCACATGTGAATTACAGTGAAAACTGAATACACACGCTAAACTAATTGCAATTGTTTGAAAAAGCACATGCTTTACAGCCACATGTAGCGTGTGCTGCTTGAGTGCGTATGAGTTTCGTCGAACAGAAGTAAACGAAAACTTTTTGGAAGATAAGACGCGTCTAAATTCCAGGTCGTTTTTTCCCCATTACATTTATGAAAAATAGTTCTTTAGCTATATTCTTACTCTATTTTTGCATAGTTATCAAATGCTTGTAATTTTATTCTGCCACTTTGCTCAGATTATGGTTTGATAGCTTTCAATCTTTTTTATTAGTTTTTAACTTTATGTACAGTATTCATAGTATGCCATGTTTTTGTATCTCAAGGCAATTTAGATGTTTTCCATGTACCTCTTTAGTTTTGAAATCCCTTTCTGTTTCTGCGCGGCTTTGTCGAGAAACGTCTTCCTAAATTCAATATAATAGTTTCCATAATTGTATGTGAACGCGTCTACCGAGCGGCTTTGGGAGCCCGAACTCCCTGAGCTCTTCGAGTTTGCTATCAGTGTTGAACAATTAAAACTTATCTGATCAATGGAGGGAGAGCCCGGACGTGCTCAATAGTCTGTTGACCGCCGCCAGCTAAGTGCCTCAGCTCCTTTATCTAATTTGAGCCGCGAGTGTGTGGATGTATTATACGTCCTTCTATTATCAAAGCGATTAGTGAGATATGCTATATAACTGTTGGATGTTGTACCAGAAGATGCACAAATACATGAGATCGAGTGAAACTGTCTTCACTTTTCAGCATGACGTAGAACATCAAGGGAAATCTGATTCGTGGGGTTTGCGATTCCTTATAGGAACATTAACACGGACACTTTCTCGTGTACAGTTCAAGTGATAGCGCTGCGTATAAAGAACGGGCTATTCAAGGCTTAAAGCTTTCACGACAGCAGAATTGAATATTTCTGTACGTCAGCAGATGTTGGGAGGTCGTATTAGACTTTCAACGGCGAATGAGAACAAGAGTTGTGCGTCCAAGTTATTTGGTTAATCATCCACTGCGAGCCTCATTTCATAGAAGTCGAGTTTATAGGAGGCAAGTTATCGTAGGCAAGAACACCGAAAAGTCTGCAGCACTACTAGCCACGACCACCACCTCCTCGGCCCTCAGGCATGTTTTCCTCAAAGAAATGGCGGCGGTGGTGTCGTTTTTGTTTGGAGAGGCTTGGCCTAGCATGTGCTTTTGCGGACACTGGTCAAGGTGTCCAAGGGGCCGGCCTCATTGAGGGTGTAGCCAGTGTTGTGACGGTGTAGTCTTGCTCAGGTAGACAGTTTTGTACACGTTTTTTTTACCATTTATCGAGTTGTGCCGCAGTTTAATCTCATCTCTTCTTCTACTAGTTAGCATACATGTCACGTGACTGTTCAGTCCTTGATTTTTACGTTCTTTACATTTCCTCTCCGCAGAGCGGTGCAATTACTGTATTCATGGATTTTGACGCTCAAGGAATATGTGTGGTCTCCCCCAGGGGAATACAACTTTTGGATCTATGGGAATTAGCGCTCCCTGGGGAAAATGTGAGGTCCAGAGCCGAGAGTTAGGTAAGCCTTCTTTTTGTGGAAATTAAAGTTTTTTTTGTTTTGTTAACGACCATCTTTTTTCGGTTCACTGCTGTCCTATTTTTCAGTACCTCTGATTTTCTTCTTCAACTTCTATCATGTTTCATAACTTTCTTTCTTATCTTACTGTTTCTATGCGCACGGGATTTCTTGCGGGAACACCCTTTGTGCATAAATTTCACGTTTCCTAAACTCCATACTAAATGGTGCCGTCATCATTCTTCTCTTTTAACATCTTTGTTTGTGGTAAAGGGAGGCTACAACAAATTTATAATCATTAATCACTAATACTAATGCAGAATAGCTCTTGTTCTGGCTTTGTTGTATTTTTTTAGTTGTAGTAAGAAAAATTATTTTTATTAGTCTAAACGTGGTAGTAGACGTGCAAGATAACGTTTTGATGCTGCAGCATAATTCTAGCAATTTTACTGCAAAATTTACATTCATCGATATTCAGGATTCATTGTTATCGGTAACCGAAATAGCTTCTTACGAGGAGATCCATGAGCTTCGTAGAAAACTGTTTTCAATTTTAGTGTAGGTCCTCTTCAGTGTATTACTTACAGCTTTCCTATCTCCCATTCTCCTCGTCTCTTGATATAAGGCCATTTTAGGAAAAATTTCTGAGATTGCCTTTTCTGTTCAATATTCCTGCTTCAACCTAACAACGCTTTATTTTTTCTTCAATCTTAGGTACGGATTGGGAAGAATTTCTTTCTTTGACGTCAATCTCAAATTGGATGAACCTCTCAGAAATCGAAACCTGTTTCAAAGGGCTGAGAACCCGTGCTCGTAATTTAAATTCATACAATTGGAACAGTGGAGACGGAAATTGACGGTCATGTGTGTTTCTGACTGAGACTCGTGTCAAGTTTTACTAACCTTTTTAGTGAAGACAATTAACTAGTTACTGATGTAACTAAGCACGGATGATCGACTATCAGGTGAAAGTGTAATAGGTTTAGGCATGACTCGTCTCTTATAGGGCTGTTGATGGCATAAGAGCTCTTCCTTTGCAGCTGTTAGGGTGTGCGGGCGCATAATTTGCTCGGCGTACAAGGAACAGCTTGTGAGATGAGCGCTGCACAGCTTCGCTGTACATCATGAGAAACAAGCGTGGTCAGGCTAGCTAGGCTCGATGCTTTCATCAGTGGAATCGGAGTAGGTCTGGTGGCTCTCAAGACGCTAGTGTGTGCTGTGTGTCTAGCTTTTTGCAGTCGAAATACCTCCTCTCTTTAGATCGCATTTGTTGCGGATAGGGAGGCTTGAACTAACTAATAATTTTACGGAGACAACTATTGTATTTGTGGAAATCAGCGTCCTAAATAGAATAGGTGAGGTCCCGAGATGGGGATGAGGTAGGTCTTTTATTACAGTACACTTTTCGGTTCTCTGCTGTCATTTTTTAAACACTTCTTACTTCTTTTTCTGCAACGTTATTTTGCGTTTTAAACTTCTTTCAATCTTTTTCTTATGCGCGAGAAATACTGTGTAGGACCATACTTGTGCATAGTGCTTTTGATCCCCCTCTTCCCCGTTCCCTTTATTCGATTCTAAATGGTGTCTTTGTTTTCCCTCACTTGGGAACACATTTTCTGTTATAAAAGACTTCATTAACTCTCATTCTAATCTAATGTCATTAGTAAGAATACATTTTTATGCATAGGTCTTAACAAAGACGTCTTTGTCTCCCAGGATACGCAAGAATATAAGGTTCTAATTGTTTTCATTTGCTTGTTGAACAAAAAGTATGTAGAAAGTTGCAGTCAAGCACGGTCTGAAGTCGGTCTAAGAGTGGTGTGATTTACGCTAACTTCAACTAAAACGGATAAAATGAGTTTCTGTTATTCATATTGATTTATAACTTAATCAGCATCGTATTAATAGAAAACAAGGACTAATTTGTAGCCATATAAGTTGACGTTCGCTTGAGAGGATGTACAACGAGTGGATCGACTGATATCTTTCTCAAAGCGATGTATTTCGTTCGCTCAGCACGACCGAGTTCCCCTCGCATGAGCTCTGTGTTGCAAGCCTCGTCTGCCTGGTCTCCTCCTCTCGAGTCGCTCGTTTTTTATCTTTGTGTACACAGATGCTCGAGAGCTCCTGGGACTTCCGTCTCTGTGTGTGAAATGCCTCTTTAACTTCCCACTTGATCCTGGCCAACTCTGCTGTGAAACCAGTTGCCTGTTTTTCTCACATCTGTGCTCTTTACGAACTGTGTCATTGCATTGTTTCCCCTCTTGTTTGATCATGTTAAGCTGCAGTGTTGGCCTTGTTTTTTTTATGGTGCAATTTCGCCGTTGCTCCGCTTCGTAACTGGCAATTTTTAGTCTGCTCGTTTAATATTAACTCTGCAGTATTGGAGAAAGTCGATCAGAATATAAGGAGATTTCGACCATTTAGATCTATAAAGTTCGATTAAAATGGTTTATGCAGTTAATTTGATAATGGATTTATTGAAATGTATTATTTCTGGTCCAAAATCAAAGTAGGTATAAAAAGCGGGCAAAAGAAGGCAGAAATTTGTCATGGTCTTAATTTTGTCTTCGTGAATGAATTGAACTTATCCCTGGTATAATGAAGCGGTTAAAGCGTGTAACCACCGTGGTCAACAGTTACAGGAAGTGATTGTCAAATTATCCATAGAAATGATTGATGTCATTTAAACCTCGAAGTAACCGTAACGCAGCACTTTAGGTTCGGTAAATCGGTAGGGTCTACTTAAAAATGCCTATGATAATCCCTTAAAGTGTTTAGATCACCGAATTAATGTTCAATCTAGCAGGTCGAGTTCTAGCCCACGTAACGAATGATCTGTTAGGTTTAAACGCTGGTAAACCTTTTCACTTACAGCTTAAAAAGTGTTAGGCTAATTTTCTCCAATTTGTAGCTTGAAACTCGTCGTTCATAAGACGTATTGACGGCCACGGAAGTAGTTGACTTTATTCAGATGATTTTTCATCAGTGGACGGCAGTGGCGTGGAACGCTGTGTTAGGGAATTTGAAACCCTTAATTGAGAAGTCTATTTTGAATAAAGCTTCAGAAATGTTAGAGAAACGCTTCTCATTTCTCAAAAGATTTTCCTTTTAGCGCATGTACGACAGAAAAAGTGTAAATGCTGACACCTCTAACATTATTTTGCGTTTGTTTAGTGGTATAATCGGGATGTCACCTATTGGAAATAGTATTTCCTCTTGTTATAGTAAACTTTAGGTTAGTATTCAATTATTCACACTTACTGTCTTTACTTAGCGCGTGATTCTTGGACTACAATACCGTGATAGTCATGAGTTCTGAAATTCAAGTACAGCTTGGGAAGCAGTGTTCCTTGGAAGAGCCCTTCTCTCGCCTCTCCTAAATTGGATACCTGTTTATGATGCGCATGAGAGTCCCATTGCGCTCAACGAATGAGACGGTCCTTATTTTCGGTGTAATTTCTGCCTTGCATCTCATCAAGGTTAGTGCTTCGTCCTTGGGGCCACTTGGGGTGACTTTTGTCATGCTAACAAGGAATGCATGGCACTACGTTACAAATTGCCAGGATTTTAGCTTTCAATAATGTTTTATTGTTCAAAAAACAAAGGATTTAATTCAAGCTATTTTATGAGCGTCTGTGAGAGCGTCAATAGTTTCTTTTTCACGGAAACGGAAGAGGGAAATATTTTATTTAGGGTATTGCAATGTTGTCTAAAGTGTCTCGCATTTGTCGCTGATTGAAGGGAAAAATTTTCTTTCTTGATGCAGTTGCTCTTCTTCAGTGGTTTTCAAGCACTCCCTCGACAAATTGACTAGTCTTTAGTTGCTGCTAATTACTTGTAATCTCAGACAATTGTTGAGAACTCTTAGAATTTTTACAGTTTGTTTCAATTCTGTTTTGTTTAAATTTAGACAATCAAATTCCAAGCTACTCAGTCTTACACCGGTATTCTCACCGATGCCAATCTTAGTCTCGCTTCATTCTACTTAACTCAAGTATAGATGCTCTACACCCGCCTTGGCATAATTTCACAGTTGAGGTTCGGGGTCTCGGTGAGGTTCATGCCTAGTCATAATTTTCCCTGGCATCCTTTAATGGATCCTGCCGCAGCATTTACAGCTAATGTGTTATTGTTCCGATGTCAGCTTTCATACTTCACATGTTAGATTGGGGTGAGCGTTATTGTATATTTTTCTGGCAAATAGTCTTTCACTTCGAATGGCTCGTTAATTCAACTTTCCTGTATAATTTAAATGAGCTGCATCGTCATAATTTCTACTGTTGACATAAATCATATCTAACTGAACAATTATCATCTTATCAACCCGCCCTCTAGATTCGTCTTTCTAAAGTTGGCTGATGCATTGGGACTTAATTAAGCACTAGTGACAGTATGAATAAATAGCCTTTTGTATAGGTCCTTGATGACGTACTTCCATTTTAGATCTAAGTGACATGATTGACATTCAACAATTAAGCGGCCACACTTCTTTCTAACAAAAAGGGTTTTTTACGCTGTTTTAATCGTATCCATCTTACTTCAACTACTAGCTTAATTTTCTCTTTGATTGTCAAGTTTGGTTAATGCCATTCTAATTGTTGGGTGATTTGATATAGTTATGGTGAAGTTTCGACTACAGGTAAAGTTGAGGTAAATGCTCAGGTGTCGACAGTTTTTGCAGCACGTTTTGCTACACTGGTCTCGCATAGTGTTGGTGTCGACCAATATCTTCCCTGCGCTGTGTATTATTCTTGCTCATTTCATAAAATGTCAGATTTAGTGAGCTTATCTAAAATAAATAATACTTTCTTTTGGTCAAGTATTACTTAGTGAATTGTCATTTCTTATAACGCGATAACTTTTCAACTTCCGTATTGATCTATCTTCCAATGAAAATGATAGTCGTGATAGCACTTCTTAAACATTGTTTATTAAATTTGAAAGTTTCGGCTTCAGCCAGAGCGAGCCATAACCAACAGCTGTAAAAAAGAATGAAATACGGTGTAAAATTCGAATAAAATAAAACGCAGCGAAAATGTTCAAAACACTTGAAACAAATAAGGTTATCAGTTCTGCGTCAAGAATATTACTCTTTCTTTTGTGTGATTGTGTTAAAGATTCCAATCTGACTGAGAATAAATTTTCCTACTCCTCCTGTTTTTCTTAAAATTTGAGTTAAACAAATACATAATGTATCAAATTTCTTTATAATCTAAATTTTTGTTGTATAAAGCGATGCAATTCTGAGGCTAAATTAATTGTATACACACACTTTGTACCGGCACGTAGCACACTGTTGACCCATAGCGTCGTTTGTCTGCTTTTTCGTCATGCCGAGGGTCTGGCCCATGCTGAGATTTTCTTTCTCTAGAATTACACAGCAGAATTTAGAATTTTGTTCTAGAGCGTTTAATAAGAACGTTTCCCGTTAACATATTGAGTGCATTTCTTGGTTCATATTTCACTTGCACCTCTTGAAAATAGGTGGATAGGAATTTCACATTTCTTTGTTCGATTTTGTTTTGAGTTAAACTTGAATCTGGCAACCCTACCCCACGACACAAGTGAGCAGAAGCCCGCGGTTCTATTTTTACGGGAGCCGGAAGCCTGGTGTCGGCCGGTGGGACAGGCCACAGTTTATCTGCGTTAGTAGCCAAGCTCTCGTTTGTGGGCCTAGAATCCTTGCGTCCATTACTCTAATTAGGCCCTCGTTTTTGCTCGAGGAACCTCACAAAATGGGACCCTTACTCGACCCTCAAAAAAGGTCCACTCGTGGACCATCGACCCGTCGCCCTGAGCGGGGGCTAGTGGCGACACACTCCGGACTCGAAAGAGAAGCCAACAAAACGTGCCCGTATCAAGTTCATGTGGGACAAAATCTTGTGCGCGTGAAGCTTCTTTTTAAATTATTCTCACCTCTTTTTTCCTATTAATTTTAACCATTTTTGATTCATTAAATGTTCCCTTATCTTCAAGGGTGCCTTTCTCTCTTCGGAACCCCTTTTTTTTAGCGGTTAGGGAGGCTTAAACTAACATCTAGTCTAATCTGGTTCATTAAATCTCGTTGTTCTTCTTTATCGTAAGGGTTTATACTGTAGAATTTTAACTCCCATGATTAGCTAAACATTTGTTGCAAGAAAAACAATTTTTTTACATGCTTGCGAGTTCGCTACGACCAGTGCATTTATCATTGCGCCACATGATATGAGGGCGGTTCATCATATCGCAGTGCCACGAATTCGTTCTCTGAGTGTCTCAAGCCCGGCCCTCGCGTATGGTCGGACATAGCCGCCCTGAATGGGCCTTTCTTGCGAGATTGGGTTGTTGATTGAGCCTCTTGGGCGCGTATTGATCTTCCCCTCTCACACAAACGCGACTTTCCTGTAACTGTGACTAACTCAACTCACGTCACTCAGTTGCGGGACAACTAGCGTTGGGAGTCTCCCTATATTTCGAGTTAACTTATTTCTGTAAGTTACGCGGTAGCTTTGTAGACTTCACCCCTCCGGGGGATACAACTATTGTATCTATGGGGATTAGCGTTCCCTGGGGTAATATGTGAGGGATCCCGAGCTGAGAGTTTGGCCGTTTTTCTTTGAAATTTAAGAGGTTTTTTGTTTTGTTACGGAACACTTTTTTTCGGTTCACTGATGTCCTGGTTTTCAGGACTTACCAATTTTTTCTACAACTGCTATCTTGTTTCGTGAACTTCTTTCTCAGTTTACTCTTTCTATACACTTTGTGCGTAGATTCCGCGTGTTCTTTAAGTCCGAACTAAATGGTTTCTTCCTCTCATTGGAACGCCTTTGTTACAGTCAGGGAGGCTTAAACTAACATCTAATCCTGTCTAATCTCAGGCTTAGTTATGTGAAGAGTTATTGCGTTGCTGTAGGCCGAGAACATAGATACGGAAAGTAACGTTTACAGCTGTTTTGCTTGAAAAATAGCTGGTGTTTACAGAAACAAATTTTTCTTAGGTGAAGGTGATGCATGTAGGTTTAAAGAATGTTTTTTTTTCAAGTGTGTTTATCGTGTTTCTCAAAGTTGTTGCTTCGATGAGGGTATATCAGACATTTACAGTGTACAGTTAAGATTTTTATAATTGCGTCATTTCACCTCGTAAATTCACATTCTAAAGTGCCATGAACACTGCTCCTCAGATGCGCCGCTATTCCAGTATGCTGCTGCCGCTGAGCCTATTAAGGAAATAATGGCCCTAGGCTTTTCATTGTAGCGAAACTAATCCATTTTCGCTGCAAAACTTTCATTTTATTTTATCGCACGGTCCCGAAATACCAAGGCCGACCTTGCCTCTCTGCCACACTGCTGTCCACGCGGTCAATTTGGGTCCAGCGTTGCTGTTTCTCTTGCTCCTGCTTCGTTGAAATATTTATGAAGTGGCGCCGAAGCATACTGCTTAAACTCGAGTTTTCTCATTGTAGTATTAGTTTGAGTGGGTAGCTCTTGATGTTAAAAATGCAGATGCATGAAATATTTTTGGATTTCTAGTGTATTGTTGAGAAGAAGTGTGTGCCTTAATTTCTGTATCAGGTTGAGGTTTTTCTTGAGTTTTTAATGTTTAAGAAATGAAGTTTTGCGTCTTACAAGTTTGCGCGTGCGTCACGAATTGGTGCGTGATTTTTTTTCTAGTGCAGACGACTAAAGTGAGTGTTTTTTCGTTGGCGCCCACGTGCATCCATAAATTAATTGAAGCCTAGATAGCGACATGGCTGCGTTTAGCAAAGCCTGCGCTTTCAACTAACAACTCGTTCTTTTACCCAGCATTCCAGTGTAAAAATTCACCCTACATTCCATGAGAATGTGAAATATTTCTTGCCATCAAATGGAACGGATTCTGTGATAATAGTGATATCTGGAAAACTTGGACCAAAGAGTTGGCTCGCGACATTTGAAGGAATATTTTTGCGGTGGCCCACACCATCCGTCTTGGTGTGGAGCCCGTATGGTGCTCCCTACATACTTTCAAGTAATTCTACAGAACTAACGATGTGTGCTCAATACAAAATTAGATGAAATAACTTACCTTAAGGTAGATTGGATTGAAGTTTGTGTATTGGAACTACGACGTTACTGTGTTCATTGCGAAAATAGGTGACTTTAGGCTGGGCGAAATTTTTCGGATACGTTGCTGAGCCGGAACATGGCTGAGCAAACTGTAGGTGTTGCGACAGTTGAAGGTTCGATGCAACAGCAGCAACAGAAGAGCACGTATTATCAGCAGCAACAGCACTTTTCGCCTCAGTTTCAAGGCCCCATAACCACTTCCCCGCAATCTCAAGATCAGTCACCGCCTGCCGGAACGATCCACTCGTCCGCAACTTTAACGCTGGACCCAGCATCTGGTCAGGCCCTCACAATGGACCAACAGCAGCAGCAATACCGGCAGTCTGGCTCCCACGTGAGCTGCGTCTCCGACAAGGTCGACGCCCGGGCTGAAGCTCTCAAAGAAAAGGAGGCTCTTGNAAGATCGTCTCGAAAGAAGTGTCAGTGGTCTCAGTGGGCGCATACAGCCAAGCGAGGGCCCCACTGTACCTTATGATCCCCAATGTGGATGTATTGCACCCATACCTCCGTATCCTACCACACCAAAGTAAGTATAACGATTGTTTCAATGCCATAGGAGCGTTTTCTTCCTCTCCACTAGGAGCAGGGAAACGATTGTTGTTGCTGTGTTAATCGATTTCAAAGTTTTGCGGTAGTCATGTTTATGTTGCGAGTTCGGCGTACATGAGAGTCGAAACCTAACATGTTTGTCAAGACTCAACTGTGGCAAATTTGCTTAAACAATGCAGGTAAGTCCAATCATCGAAATGCAACTATTGTGGCTATGGATATTAACGCCAACGTAGGGAAGATGCCAGGTCCCGAACTACATGTCATGTAGGCCTTCCTTTTGTTGACATGTTAATGTATTTTTTTTTCTAATGTACCATATTATGGTTTACTGCTATCTTTTATTTTAGCACCTCATACTGCTTCTTCAACTTTAATTTATTTTATAAACTTCTTTCAATCTTACTGTCTCTATGCATAGGTGTGGGGACACACTTTGTCCTTAGATTCCTTGTTCCCTTGATTCTATATCTAATGGCGTCTTCCTCGTTTCTCTCATGTGAACATTTTTGCTGTGATTAGGGAGGCCTTAACTAACTTGTAATCTAATTTAATTCAGAAAATGGAGGCGCGATAATGGAGGCGTATTAGCTGATTTTTTAGTTTGACTTCAGTATATCTGCTATCAACTGACGAAAAAATTACTTCTGAAGTGACTTTCACAACGACAATGTTATCCTAATTCGTGCAACACGTAAGATCTAACGAATCTGACACTAGTATTCCGAGCGCAATAGCCGGCGAAGTATTCCATCCAGTGGTTCAAACATACGATGGCGAAGTGTGGCAAATTGAGGAACAAACTCAATTTTACAGGATGAATACTAATTGGGGTCTGATTAGCATTCAATACGTTGCTGATGGTGCCGCTGCGTCCGACTTTGTGACCGGGTGCAGCGACATCATGATGCCTGAAAGGGAACGTTTCCTTGACTACAGCTCGCCTGTGTGTGTATATTGATTAGAGCCCCGCAGCTTCCCAACTTCTCACTCCTCCCAGTCGTGCGGGACATGTCGACGGCGTCGCGCATTTGGCAGCCCCGCTTTTTTGTGGAGAGGAGAGAGTACGCGCAGCTTTAGAGAGCGAGCAAGACGGAAATGAGTTTACGCAGCTTTGAGTGAAACTCGAGTTTAGGCAAGTTTTTAGAGCTCATTCATCATACTTATTTTTTCTTTACTAGCGGTTTTAAAAATAATCTAGTCGAGTGTGGAAAGGTTTTATTTCCGCGTTTGATGTCGAGTATTCTTCGGTCGCCAGCGTTTTTTTTGTTCAAAAGTTTGACATGTTGCGTCTTCTGGTTGCGTGTTTATTTGAATATTTATCTTAGCAAGGATGGCGGTACATAGTTTGGTGCGATCCTGAATGAATTCCGATTCTATCATTCTAACGCGAGCAAAATTCGCTAGCTGCTACCGGACCGCACCGGAAACGTGCTCTAAAGTTTGCCAGCATCGTTTGTTCATGAATCCGGCTAACAAGCATCATCGAGACCTAGATTAATGATCAATTCAAGATTGATTATTCAGTTGCATTGGACGCACTTGCTCACCGATGTCTGATAGCTTGCAGTTTTTAGGGGATTTAATGCCTCTACTGTGCAGGGAGGTGGGAAATAACGTGGGCATGTGTTGTATTTTATACTGCGTTTAATGTCTCGTTTGAAAATGAGAAAATAATATATTCTGTTTTGATTTGCTAACTTGAACAATAGGGATAATCACTATTATCCCTCACCGCATTTTCCGTGTTTCTATTACTGCTCAC
>JACJUY010001261.1:124800-150201 GCA_014220935.1 Platorchestia sp. MABIK
TAATGGCGTCTTCCTCGTTTCTCTCATGTGAACATTTTTGCTGTGATTAGGGAGGCCTTAACTAACTCGTAATCTAATTTAATTCAGAAAATGGAGGCGCGGAGAATGTTTTTGTGCATCATTTTTATTATTTCTATAAAAAGTATTAGCTAATTTTTTAGTTTGATTTCAGTATATCTGCCATCAACTGACGATAAAATTACTTCTGAAGTGACTTTCACAACGACAATGTTATCCTAATTCGTGCAACACGTAAGATCTAACGAATCTGACACTAGTATTCCGAGCGCAATAGCCGGCGAAGTATTCCATCCCGTAGTTCAAACATACGATGGCGGACTGTGGCAAATTGGGGAACAAACTCAATTTTACAGGATGAATACTAATTGGGGTCCGATTAGCATTCAATACGTTGCTGATGGTGCCGCTGCGTCCGACTTTGTGCCCAGGTGCAACGACATCATGATGCCTGAAAGGGAACGTTTCCTTGACTACAGCTCGCCTGTGTGTGTATATTGATCAGAGCCTCGCAGCCTCGCAGCTTCCCAACTTCTCACTCCTCCCAGTCGTGCGGGACATGTCGACGGCGTCGTGCATTTGGCAGCCCCGCTTTTTTGTGGAGAGGAGAGAGTACGCGTAGCTTTAGAGAGCGAGCAAGACGGAAATGAGTTTACGCAGCTTTGAGTGAAACTTTAGGAGTTTAGGCAAGTTTTTTAGAGCTCATTCATCATACTAATTTTTTCTTTACTAGCGGTTTTAAAAATAATCTAGTCGAGTGTGGAAAGGTTTTATTTCCGCGTTTGATTTCGAGTATTCTTCGGTCGCCAGCGTTTTTCTGTTCAAAAGTTTGACACGTTGCATGATCTGGTTGCGTGTTCATTTGAATATTTATCTTAGCAAAGATGGCGGTACATAGTTTGGTGCGATCCTGAATGAATTCCGATTCTATCATTCTAACGCGAGCAAAATTCGCTAGCTGCTACCGGACCGCACCGGAATCGTGCTCTAAAGTTTGCTAGCATCGTTTGTTCATGAATCCTGCTAACAAGCATCATCGAGACCTAGATTAATGATCAATTCAAGATTGATTAATCTGTTGCATTGGACGCACTTGCTCACCGACGTCTGATAGCTTGCAGTTTTTAGGGGATTTAATGCCTCTACTGTGCAGGGAGGTGGGAAATGACGTGGGCCTGTGTTGTATTTTATACTGCGTTTAATGTCTCGTTTGAAAATGAGAAAATAATGTATTCTGTTTTTGATTTGCTGACTTGAACAATAGGGATAATCACTATTATCCCTCACCGCATTTTCCGTGTTTCTATTACTGCTCACAGAAGGCGTAAGTGCTCATCTCAAGTCGGTTCGTTATTTCTTCCATGATTTCATTATTTTCATTTGAAAAAATGTTGTGAGCTGTATATGGACTTTTTCATGGGTAAAATTTTCCGACCGATCAACTCATCCATACGTATTGCTTGGAAAAAATTGCACTCCTACGATACGGATGAGCATAGGCAAAATATACAGGGTGGTTTTTAAATATAGGACCTAAATTATTATTTTGAAAGTCCTGTATTAATGAATCGATTTAAAAAAAGTATTTATGAAATCCTGGAAAATAATAGCTTTTTCTAATTATTTTTTGGAAATAATATTCTTCATGTGCCGTCTCTCTGAGTGCGGACAAAAATCTGCACGATTACGCAAGCTGTTCATTACGACGCTAGTGAGATCAGATCCAATTCGCTGGATTTCTTCTTCGATGGATACCTCGAGCTAATTAGATTTTTTTCACGGTAAATTCTTCCTTTGAAGAATCCCAATAGGAATAAATCCAAGAGTGATAGGTTAGAGGGAAAATGCGTTCTTTTGTCCTGCTTGTAATTTTTTGGGTAAATCTGAAAGCGTATGCACTTTTCATTTGAATGTGGCCTTTATGCAAGACTGTGTATCTTGGTCACAAACATATCCAATAAAACTGTATTTTTCTAAATTTTATGAATACTATTTTAAGAATTTCATGAATACTTTATTTTTCAAAACTGTTAAATAATCAAGGAGTTATTAAATATTCTCTTAGGCCATGAATAAAAATCACTCTGAATAACTTTCAGCGTCTACCTGCCTTTACGTTTTTAATGGGGTTTTAATACAGGCAATAATTTCGAGAACATTTTTATTCCTTTAACGGCATGCCTGTTTGTTTTATTAACTTGTTTTTCTTCACCAGAACGTCATCGTTCATCACGCTGTCGATGCTGTACGCGACTCTTCTCATCGTCGTATGTCTCGGCTTCCTCCTCTCTGAAGTTCTTACGCACAACGTTCCGCTTTACTACTATGAGGTGAGCATGGGTTCTGTGTGGAATATTGGCTGGACGTGCAGTCGGTGAGTTACAGTGGCAGTACTGTGCAGCAGTAAAACTCATAATGGTTGCGTGAGAACGCTCTTCCCTTAATGGCAATATGTCGGATGTCTCTGCTCGTAGGGGAGAATAGTACGCTAATAAAAAATCCCTCGAGTTTATGTTACAGTGAGCAAAAAGCCTTTTCCATAATTAATTGGGGCAATTCCAAATTAAAAACTGCAATTTCAGCTTAATGCAGAGTGACTATATTAGGATGTTGCCCATAAACTTTGCATTGATGGGGAATTGATGCGATGTAGTACTTAGGTCTCTACAAATGCTTTTTAGTTGTTTTTAGATCTTGAAAATTTCTTAAGGTGTCGCTCGTGCTGTTATAAATTTTAAAAAATCTTCACTAAGCTGAATTAAACGCGCTTGGTGTGTCTTTGTACGGGTCAACGCACATTTAAAGCTTATTTTGCAGGTTTCATTTTTTGCTATTTATGTTTATTTCACGGTTACTGGGCGTTTTGATGCTAGATGCACGCGATGGTATCCAGAATGAGGATTCAAAACGTTATTAAATTTTGCAATTTTTGTGTGGAATTTCGATGTTAGTTTTTCGAATAGTACGTCATGTATACCATAACATTAAGAAATAAATGATCGTCAATTTTCTGTCGATTCCGTGTTTGGAAGAATTAGCAAATTCTACGAGAGGTGAAGCGTTATCAAGGCCTAGTCTCTGGCGCCAAGGACTTTGTGTGATTCATATTATGTTGGTTGATGATGCTGTTTTATGAAAGAAGGAAGAAATGCTAAGCGTAAGCTTGGATTCTGTATGAGCCATTCTTCTGCAGATAAAAACTAGTTCTGTAGGATATTCGAATTCGATGTGGTGTTATCGGTGCAGGAAGACGTAGTTAAAAATGGGGTTGAGTTAAGTTTAAGGATTACATTTTTTTCGGTAGGCTTATGAGTGAAATGGGGAACGTGTATCATTTGACTATCGCTATTGAGTGAGTTTTTTGTATGAATAAATAATTCTTATTATATTGCGTTGTTGAATCTTTCATGCTACCGCGCCCTATTACGGAGCTGTTAATCACTTGAAAACTTTTGAAATAACTACTTGTGTTGAAACTTACTGAACCACATTTAAAATATTCAAAAATCAAAAAGTGCTTTCTCTGCATTTCGCAGTGCATAAATTTTTTACATACCAATATTTCCTTGGGTGAAAAAATCTGAATAGCGAAGATATTTGGTGATGTTCTGGAGCAGGTGAGATAGTACTTAACATTTATCGGAACCATCTTATATTACGACCGCATACTGTTCTTCAACAGGATCAGGAAAGAGGCTGTCGTTTTGATTTGTTATAAATACGTCCAAATTTCCATTTTACTTTTCTTTTTCAAAATTTTGGGAGTTACTCAGGAAAATTTCGCTTTGACGAACTCCTGCTCGAGCGGCACCGCCTTTGTTTACCTCTTTGACTGATTACATTCGTCGTGCCAAGTGAACTTGTTTGTTAAAGCTCCCTTCCTGACGTGTTGACTGTTGAGTCACAGCCAGTCTATAGAATATAAGGTTCACCGCTAGGGAACGTTCTCTGGGACGTAAAAAGAACGAGTGGGAAACAAAATTCTATCACCAGTTTTAATTTACCTTGAAGCTTCGAAAATTTAATTTAGATTAAATATCTACATCTCAATAATGAATACTTGTGTTTTTTTTTAATTTTGTTATTTTTCAGCTTGATTTGCAGTGTTGGGTAGTAGGAGGACTCAAATGAATTACCCGGTTCGAATTTTGCGCAGGCTTTCTTCACGTACCTGTACGGAGGCAGCATCCTGTTCTTGCTGTACGTGTTCTGCTACCTGCTCACGGGATCCGGCAGCCCCTCCAAACCTAAAAATACTCAGGTGGTGTTACTGGTGAGATTTGTTCGTAGGTGCACTCTTATGATAATTTTTCGTTTTTGTTCTTGTATCTCACATCCCCTTTTCGATCAGTTCTGTTTTGTAGTCGCGTAAATCGTAACGCTACTCGGTTGTACTACATTTTTTATTTGCTTCTCAATTTAACCACAAGAAATGTGCGTGACGTAGATACTCTTACTTTCATTTGCAAATTTAAGATCTCATCGTGTCTCTGTGTCCTGCTAGTGTATTTGTTCATTTCTTCGGTATTTGGGAATGTAATTGTATTTTCTAGATGTAAAATTTCTAGATTTTTGTATTTTTCGAGATCCTTGTTATCTACCTTTGACTGAATTTCTTTTCATTCCGTATTTTCTGTTCTTTTGTTGATCACAAATCACGCAATTGCATTTTTATCGCTGTTTTTCTTGTTACTTGAAAGTATTCATCTTTCAATAAACACTTGGTTTGAAGGATGGGTTCGAAAGGCTAAATAAGTCGACTGCTATTTTTGCTGCGAAAAGCAAGACGTTATCGAAAGAATTTTTATCCAAATATCTAAGATGATGAATGATTATTTTTGGGGGCACAGTGAAGGCAATTCTGAATTCGATTAAAATGAATAAATTCTTCCGCCGTCATTTGACATAAATATTCATTGAACTTTGCAATTTGGGCGTTCCTCAATGAAGGCAATTCTGAATTCGATTAGAAATGCACTGCAGCACAGTTTGTCTGCGTTCAGTGTGAGTGCGAGGTTCAGACACGAATGTTTACAGAGGTTCCTCTTTCTTATTAGTGAATTTCTAAAAAGTTGATTTTCAGACATACAAACATAGCCCAATGAATCACCAAAGGTTAAAAATACGTTTCTCCAAGTTGTCGCTTCACTTAACTTTTTATCGTTTATTCTCCTTCTCGGGTAAAAAAGTATCCCTTACGGTTTTCGGAGCATATCGTTTTTTCGATCTCAAACCGTGAATTTGTTTATAGTGAGCCGACACGCTGAACTTCGATCTGTCAAAACCTACCGCAGTCAATATGCGTGGCGGTGAATTTTACCAGATTTTATTCGAACAACCGGCATTTTAAGAGAAATGTAAAAAAATCGGCTGTTATATTTATAGTATAGGGTTAGTGCATTGCAGTATTTAACAGTCCTAGAGCGTTAACAGCATTTGTAACTAGATCTCTATTACGAATTTTTTTTCTCTTCGCTGCGGAAACTTCACAGACTTGCTTTCGTGATGTGTGACGTTTAGGATGAAATCACGTTCCACGTTTCAAGAGATAGCGTCCACAAACACTGCTTTCATGCTTTCCTTTTTGTCTTTCTGCTTTGAGAGTTTCGGAATGTTTCATCAGTTTATTGTTATTGATTTCTTGCCCACAGGTGAATTCGTTTGAAAGAAATCACAAATGAAACTTCAGAAAAGCTAAAAGTTTGATTTTCTTTTACTTCGTATAGAAAGTGAACGCCTTATAACCAAACCTAAATTAGACACTTTGGTCAATGTTATCCTTCTACACAGAGTGTTCAATTTTTTTTTGCTTAAAACTTGATTTATCACTGTCTTCGGATCTGTACTTTTCAGTATCCATTCCCAACTTGACAAAACAATACTCTGTTAGGCAAGAAAAAGCCTTTAATAATCTTCGATTGGCCTTCATCAAATTTCAATTTGTTTTCATGCCAGGGCCCTCACTCCGGCCAATACAATGTGTCCGACTATGAATATTATTCAAGCGAGGTGAGTTTCGGGAGCGCTTTTCTCACGGGGCTTCTGCTCAATAAAATTGTTGAGCCGCTAAATCGCTTGCCAGTGCCACCGTTATTAAATGCTTCGCTTTACTAACAAGTGCGCTAGTTGACCACTCACTGGACGCCACTTCATCTCCTCGACGGTTCTAGCGATTTAGATTGAACTTAGGTTGTAGTAACAGATTAAAATAAAATTTTACTTGACATGTAAGTGGTATTTATTATAGGCCTGTTATTTATTATCTTGAGAGTTTAGTTGGAATTTTTGCTCTATCGGATTGTTTACCTAACCGTCTACTCTGCGATTGTTAGCAGAGAGAAGCTTCTGACATTAATTACTGATTTGTTTTACACGTTCCAGCTAGAACTGATCACTCGCTTGAATATTACTGCCATTTTCAAAATGCCGAATACAATCTGTATAAGCTTAAGCTTCTGTCCGTTCCGTTATTTCTCCAGACATGCACATATTAAAAAATAATATTTTTGTATCAGCTGTTGCTCAGAGCAGTCCCGTCATCTATTTTCTACACATTTTTCAGGCAGTTTTTTATTTCAAAATGTATTTGCGTACGCTTTGCTTCATAACTTGCGCATGACAGCCTGTTTTTGTTTGAAACTGATCTTGTGTGTGTGTTCTTGCCAACACCCATTTGTTCGTGAATCACAACTCGCTTCTAAAATCTAAGTTCTTCAAACAGATCTGATGAGTTACTGATGAAAATTTGTTGATCGTCAATACTTCGCTTGAGTAACGGCATCATAATGAGTTCTTGAACTTTTTTCCGTGTACAAATATTTCCTTTCTATTGTTTAGTGAGTTTTTTTTGTTACGCGCTGTGATTGCATTTTTTTTAACGCTAACAGCTTCATCTTTCTTTTTCCATTGAATTTGAGTTGTTAATTCATTGTACCGTATTTCCATGTTGAATTGAATAATTTTGCTTTCATTATTTATGTAATTAAGTTCCGATACAGTTGAATGAGAAATAAAGTCATGCATCGCTCGTAAAAGAAGATAGAGAACAGATTAGGTGAGAAACTTAAAAGAACAATTGAATTACAATTAACGTCATGTAAATGCAATAAAAGTCAAGACCTATATCTAGTTTCAAAACTTATCAATGCATGTAGATGGTAACGTATTTTCTCTTCGCTGCGGAAACTTCACTGACTTGCTTTCGTGATGTGTGATGTTTAGGATGTAATCACGTTCCACATTTCAAGCGATAGTGTCTACAAACACTGCTTTCATGCTTTCCTTTTTTTCCTTTCTGCTTTGAGAGTTTCGGAATGTTTCATCAGTTTATTGGTATTTATTTCTTGAACACGCGTAAATTCGTTTGAGAGAAATCATGAAAGATGACGAAAGTGAGCGGAGTTATTGTCAGTGGAGTACACAGCTGTAGATTTAGGTGCACCCGTAAATTTCTTGAGACTAAAGAACGAACATCTTAAGAGTTCATGTTTAAAATCTTTATGTTAAGATCTCCATTTGAGATCCTCGTTATTATTGTTAAGCTCAACTATTCCAGTCGTCACTCGACTTTTATATTTGTTTGATGGCCACGGATTGAAAGAAATTTTTTATCCGCAGTAGAGCAGAATTTCTTCCTTCCAGCTGATACACATTCATGCATTCGAATTGGTTAGCTATTATTTATTTTACAATTGGTTTTACTGGTTCCAACCAATGACATTATGTACAGTGTGCACGAGAGAATCCAAACACTTGAACGTGCAAGAGCTGTTACAATGTGTAGAAGATTAGGTTGACCGCTTAGGAACATTTTCTGAAATGTAAATAGAATTTCAGATGTAAATTAACTTAATCATCATACATTACATGTGCTATTAAGATTTAAAAGTTTATTTTAGATGGAAAATTTACATTTGGGTAAAAATTGATTTTTTTTCTGTATTTAGAACTGGTTCCTACGTAGGTCACTAGGCGCCCGTCGCCTCCGTAGTAAGGGTGGGTCTTCAATGTGTAGTTCAGTATCAAAGAATTGATAAACTCTTTATTTCTGACTTTCCATTGTTGAGAATAGTGTGATAACTTTAGTGCTTTTAAATTTATTAATAATTTTATTATAATATTGAATATTGAATATAATATAGCGAAAGAGTAAGAATTTTTGATTACCTTCTCCATGCTTATATTTTAACCTTCTTTGCTTGGAGTCAATTTCTTATGAATTAATTACCACGTAGTTTCATTACCATGAATTATTTACTGGGTAGTCCCATACTTCATCGAAGTTCTTAATCTACTCAATGCTTGTCGTGAAAGCTGAGTTTGTTTGAAGTCCCACCCGTAGTCATCGGGAATTGGAATTTACGTGGCATTGCACTTCTCAGTGTTCATTTCCGTTAGGAGAAATTTATTAAATTTACACCTATGATGTCTGGAATCGCAAACAATCCTTTCCATGACAGCGGTTAGCCCATAAATTTAATTGGATTTACTGAATAACTCATGAAAGAAATGGCTAAGTAGAAAGGATTTGAAAACGTTTGAAAATTGTGATATTATATTGATTTAACAATAGATTACAATACACCTCAGCTGGACGAACTTTTACGATTTTTTTCCGGTAGAATATTTCTTCTGATGGAGACCAATAGGAACACTTTGAAAATACACTTTACTAGGAAAGTGTAGGAACACTTTACTAGGAAAGTGTAGGAACACAACTAGGAAAGCAAGAAATTAATAATTGTAAGTTTGAAGGGATGAAGTGTACTCAAAACAGTCGTATTTTGGTCGTAACTTTTCTTTTTTTAAAGGAGGATGTTTTGTACCATGATCAATAATTGTTCATTGTTCTCACTTTTGGACTGAATTTTCCTTGTGGGACATACTCGGCAATGCTTTTCATTCTCTAATTCAATTTTAACGTAAGTAATGCCTCCCTCATAGTGCGCCTATGTTGACATACCCTTCTTTCCACAGAGTTTCCTATGAATGCACTCTACATAGTGATGAAACGTATTTCTATGTAATATCGCTTTGATATCCTATCTTTATCCACGCATTCTTGTATAAAAATTTTCATGATACATGCCTTTGCTGACATAGACTAACATAAAAGATTGGATTGAACGATATGGTACACCCGTCAGTTTGTTCCTTACATCTGCCGTAGTCCGGCTACGGGCTTGGACTGTGTCGAAGTTAAGACTGTGTCGAAGTTAACCGATGATGAGATGCGTGCTAACTCGCCGTCTGCCAAGGTTCCCCAGTTTTTACCGTTGCCAGGGCGCGTCGTCGTCACAGAAGCGGAAGGGTGACGAGGCTCCCGGCGATGAAACTTCCCCTACCACCGAGAAGCTGACCGGACCGACCACGCCTCCTAAGCCGCGCAAGCACAAAACTTCCGACAATGAGCACAGCCATGGTTCTTTCTTCCTCCGCATCGGCGCTATTGGTTAGTTCTTATGTCATGTCGCTTCTACTCGATGCCATGTCGACCTCGCTCGTAATCAGAGTTAATTACGTATATTTTCCTAATATTGTTTCTATTTTTGCTGTTTTTATTTAACTCGAACTAACCATAATTACTGTTACATAATCCTCACATCAACAATGAGTTCTTTAATGAAGATTTTTGGATGTGAAAACGAAAGAGCTCGTTACCCAACTAGAATTTGACTTGCGTTATTTTTATCCGAATTGTTTTTGAACCCAGATATTGGGTTTGATCTTTTTCGTAAATTTTGTGTTATGAAATTCATAATGCATTCGCTTTAATTGAGTGGCCATCACAGTAGATAAAAGATCTTTTATTTATGCAAATAATCAATTCGTTTGAAGAATATATTGAAAGTTGAGGAAATGGGACATTGATTCACCTTAATTTTTGGAGAATTTTTTTATTGGGATATAATTATTTTATGGATGAGAATTTGCGCTCTTACAGGGAAGATGTGAGGTACCGAGGGACTGGTCAAGTAGGCCTTCCTTAGGTTGAAATGCAAATGGTTTTTGTGCTTTGCCGGGCAATGGTTTTCAGTTTACTACTGTCGTTTTTTCAGTACCTATTATTTTTTTCTTCAATTTATATCTTATCTCAAATACTTTTTCCAATTCTGCCGTTTCTATGACCACTGAGAGGAGGGGGACACACACACACACACACACACACACACCTTGTGCATAAATTCCATATTCCCTTAATTTCATACGAAATGTTGTCAATCTCCTTCCTCTTGGGGACACTTTTGTTGTGGATTGGGAGGCTCTATCTAACTTGAACTCGATAAATCAAATCATTCGAAAAAGTGTTTCCATTTGAATTCATTGAAATCATGTATACGTTCACTTATCTTAATCTATTTCACTCATTGGATTGATTATGCGAAGTTGCGTGCATCGGAAGATGTAGTTTGAACTGGTGAATTTTTGAATGAATTTACAGCCTTTATTTGGCTTGGAAATAGAAAGAATGAAAGCAATTATTATGTCAGAAGTCGGCTCACAATTTTAATTTCATCCATTACTGAAATTTGATTCACCCTTCAGCTTTTGGTTTGGGCACCATGATCTACAATGGCCTGGAGTTCGGAGTGTTCTTGGAAATCCCGCTGGACTCGCCTTGTCACATGATCCTCAGAGGCGTGAACCCCATCGCTCAGCTCGTCTTCACCTTCATGCAGATGTACTTCATCTTCATGAACGCCCGAGTGAGATTATGCTTGTTTTTTTGGTGGAATTCTTTAGCAAAACGAAGTTCTCCTAGAATGTTTTCAGTGGTATTAACGCAGCTCAGTGGCTTGGGATGTATTCCATCGTCTTCGGTTACGTGGAAAATGTGCAGAAGAAAATCGAGAGATTTTTAACTGATGTTGGAATACATTTCGGGGTTCATGGAGTGAAAGATATTGTATACTAGCAGTAATCACTGATTGAAAGTTCAGTGCATCATAGTATTAGAGTATTACAACATTTCGTTGCCGCAAAGAGTGTGTGCTCGTATTTAACGCTGCTGTGTTGTGATCTGGTCTTGCCTTCAGGATCAAGTACAAGAATGTATTATCACTTCTGTCAATTAGACAAAAAAAGCGCTAACTCTCGAAATTTCAATTTTTATTTATTAACAGATTTCGGTTCTCTTAGATGCAAGACACCCTCTAAACTTCTAGTTGCTGTTCTGTTGTGATGGTAACAGGTGCTATTCACGTAGTAAAAAACTCTAACTTCATGAAACTCCATAAAAAAAGGTGTCCTAAAAATCTTGTAAAATGGACTTGGCTTTTTTTGTCTGATCGACAGATTTGTTGAATATGTCAAGCAATCTATGCTTATTTAAATTCGCACTATCCAGCATCAAAGACCTTAACACGTGAGGACGCTTGAAAGTCTCTTATTTTAAGTCTACTTTCGACGTACGCATAATTTTTCTAAGCAATAAAAACTTAATTTGAGAAATGTTCTATGCACCATCTAAACGCCAACGTCTCGCAAGACTTTTGTGAAATATCTTCAGTGCTTTTATGTTGTAATCCCTTATGTTTTTTGCGGCGTTGGTTTTACGGGGCCAGCAATGCTTTTATCAGTCCAGGCTTCGTACTTGGTAGCCTGTAGTCTTTTTTGCGAACAACCTCCATCAACGTTGCATCGAAATATACCTGTTCTCTTGCCAGTTTTCAGTTCCTCGTGGAATTTTATACTTCTTGATAGCAACTATCCTTGTTCACTAGATTCTTAATTTTACATATGTTTCGTTGTTCATTACAGCTGAACATCCACAAGTTTAAGGTGATCGCGCGATTTGGCCTGATGCACATGGTAGCCACGAATGTGTGTGTCTGGATCAGAACCCTCGTGAGGGAAAGTCTCAAGGAAATCAACGAGTTTAAGGTGTCTCAAGGGAACAGTGGAGAAGACTACATGATAATGGGTAAGTGCAGCTACCTACCTTTACAGGCGGTCCGACATAATTTCACTTTTGTTTAAAAACATGCTTTTGAACGGTTGAATTCATACAACTATGCTAAAAACCCTCTTCGTTTGTGCTGTTTTTCGAACAGTTTTTGGGACGTATTTCGGTCTAAGTCTTGCTAAATACTGTTGAACAAAAACTCGAGATTTTTGTGCCTTTGTATTGCATCTATTGATGGATCGAGTAGAGCAGCTAAATGATATTTCTCTATTCGCTGTATATGAAACAGATTCTTGCTGTAAATTGAGGAATTTACTTCGGGGCTTATTATATGCATGTTGGGCCATGTATTTGTTGTATTTCCCCATAATTTTAAGTTTTGGCGCATTTTGCCGATGTATCAAAGCCTTCCTATGTTGCGAAACTTCGTACAATGTTTGCTATGTGTTCTTCTTTACCTGTGAACGTAGTAAACTTTGATTCAAAGGGACTGAGGACAAACTTGTTAATCATAGTAACACGATATAATGTCCATGTGCCGTTGAATGAGAACTCATTGCTAGAGCTCAAAATTAAGTTGAAACTCTGGCACAGAGAAATTTCAAATCCCTTGTTTGAATGATACAAAAACTATATCTTTCAATGTTGGAATTTGCCATACACCGACTAAGATCTAATGCTCTCTTTCTTTCTAATGCAGTTCTTTAAATTTTTGTGTTGCTTTACGAATTTCATTACACTCTACATAATTTTTCGTGCTTTTTTCGTTTTATGATATATAACGCTTTTTGTTATTCTCAATATTAATGATATTATCACATTCGCTGTCATTTTTCATTGAAATTGCCATTTTCCAGTATAAGCTTTTTCATTACATTTTCAACAACTACAAACAATTTTGCTCACCACTCTTGAAAGAATCAGCGCCTCATATTATCCACCTGTTCTTCACTCTTTGTTAGTGTCATCTTGAACGTCTTCACTGGTTCACTTTCAGTACGTTGGTTCTTCGGGAATTATTTTAATTCATTTAAATAGCTAATGATTTCAATTACTCTATTTTTCTGTTTTTGCAGTCTGTTCGGTTCTGACGGGCTCTTAACATCTTTCTTTGTCGGATGATGTATCACAAGTATTACATGTGTGCTGCAAGTCACATATTTAAAAAGATTTGATTTTTTATGGGCCTTTGGTACTGCCTTTTTGTACTTGATCAACTCTTGGCTTCATCTGTTTCCGTCTCAATCCAGAATCCTTGTTTCTTGCTGCCTATGTTTTCAATACTTTTTTCATTCAGTTGTTACGTAATTTTTTATCGAGCGACTCTATCAACTATAAAAAAAGAATTGTATGTTCCCCGTTTCATCCTTCGTGTGTCTCACACTTCTGCAGTCTCTTTATGGCTATCTCATACATATTTTGGTACTATTTATCTCTCATTTAAATTTACATGCTCTTGGTCACTTTTATTTATTGTATTTTCACGTGTTTTCGCCAGTGTCTCGTATCTTGATCCATTACTCGAATCGTATTTTTAATTATCAGTTGCATCACCTTTTATGTTAATCACAATTCATTCATGGGCTATCAACTATCATTTTTCTTCAGTATTGCTTTTTAACGATATTACTGCTGCTTTCCTCAAGATTTGTACTGATACCGATGCTGCTTCTATTGCTGTTATTTCCTAAATATTTGGCTGGTCTTCTGTAGAGGGCATCCGACGCGCCTTGGAGCGAAATGGGCTGCTCGCGCCCAACCGCTACCTCTACAACCTAGACGAGTTCATCGAAATGCAGGACATAAATGATACCATGGTGGCGGGTAGGTCACTTGTCCAGTTCGGGTCTCGTCTGCATGCTCTGCATGAAACTCGACTCCCAAGGCTCTGGAGGAGATGAATTTAATTATTTGCATGGCATGTCAATGCTAGAAATTGACGAATAATGTTACTTACGGAAGGCGCAGGGTCGATTAACATTCATGGGATTGGGTTGATTAATAAATTTAAATTTGCATGAATATTGTTTATGATTTGATATTTTTGACATGACCGATTACTAATTCAAGTTTTTGAATTGGTGTTTGGGTAAACATTTTTAATGACAACCATATTCGGGAGTAGCGCGTAAAATATCTCGGGAACAAATTAAACTTCCAAACGACTTTTTCCTTAACAATAACTCAACCATCTTATTTAAATTGCTCTTTAAGCAATCGCTTTCGAAGAGTTGTGGTTAGGTTTAAAATATATTTCCTTTGTTAGCTCATCTTGCAATGCGTCAACTAAGTATGAGTTATAAATGAACTTTTTGTGACTTACTAATTTCGAGTAACGGCACTTGTGTGAACGAAAGCCAATATGACTTAGCATTTATAAGTCAAGGCAGAAGTTTCTTCACGTCTTGCGTTTGTTACAATTTCATGCTCAACTTTCCATTCAGTGACTAGATGGACACATTTCGGTTTTTTCCTGTTCACGTTTCGTGATCCCTTGCCATTGTTCAACGAGTTCATTGTTGCGGCAGGATGATCTGTTCTTTTTTATGTTTTGTGAGTGAGATTTTTGAAGACCAATTTAGAATTGATTACAAGTAAATTTTCAAACTCGCCACTTGTAAATAAACTTCAATTTATTATTGATTAGTCCCTCATCTGTTTTTGAGTTTTATATATCTATATGTGTATATATACAGTATATACAATAGAAGATTTTAAAGCACGTAGTTTTTGTTGGTGCTGCACTGGTTCTTAAGTTTCTCTGGTGATTTTGGAAATATTTTAATTTTTTCCATTCAGTTTTGGAGAGTATGTGTTATAGCATTTAATTTCAATACTAATTTGTGTTAATGACTTGATCTAATTTCAAGTAAGTATTATTCGTTTCTCCACCTACTTTTTCCGTTAAAAGTAGAAACGTATTTTTCCGCATTGTCTTCCGCTCATTTAAAGCAAATTTATGATACAACATTGATCTACTTGATATGAATTAAACTTATTTTGTGATGAGTTTTCATTTTTGTTTAGCAATAAGCATTTGTGGTCCCATAACGATAAATTAGGTGGAGCTCCTTTGATATGGTTATGCTGATGTGGTTCATTGTTTTGAACGGCATTCAGCTCATTCTGCAATGCAAACACTGAAATCTATTTATTCGTTTTAAATTTTAGGGAAATCACATTTTACTTGATTTTTATTTTTCTATTATTTTTTTTTTGCAGTCTCCTCAAGCGGAGTTATTTTGTTAATTATGCCAATTTTGAGTCAGGGTGATACTTGACAGATGTAACAGTCATAAGAGTATGGATAAATTGTTGGAGTAACTAATGAAGAAATATGTTTTTCATTCTTGTGGAATAAATAACTTGCAATTTTTAATTAGGAGTGACGTCTGAAAACTGTTCGTTGGAAACCAGATGTCGACTACGGACTTTCTGAACACTCAGTCATTCTGGCAGTTGAACATCGCTTCAACCTCCGAAAGTTTTTCGTCTGTAAATACAGTGTTAGCTGTGAGCGCTCTTTTCTTTAACTTTGTCAGTAGAGCCTTTGCTTACGTCTTTTTTCCTTTGAAGTAGTATGAGTAACTGTCGCTTTGGGATCCTAAATAGGGGACAGGTTTGTTTTTGCTAACGACTTTTCTCATGGCGTTTTCACTTGCATTTATTTTTCTGGATAACTTAGGGCATTAACTTCTTCAGCTTTCGTTGTGCTCATGCGCTATGACGCTCGCCATAATTTTTAGACGCTAGATGCTCGTGAGAGGGCCCTTCAAAGGCGATGTTAGTAGTTTCGAATTCTTTGAACCAACACCAAGTATTTTAAACCTTAGATTTTGTCCCCTCAGGGGGATACAACTATTGTATCTAGGGGAATTAGCACTCCCAGGGGGAAAATGTGAGGGCCCGAGCTGAGAGTTAGGTGAACCTTTTTGTTGAAATAAAATGTTTTTTGTTATGTTAAGGACCATCTTTTTTCGGTTCACTGCTGTCCTGTTTTTCACCACCTAATACTTTCTTCTTCAACTTTGATCTTGTTTCATGAACTTCTTTCTCATCTTACTGTCTCTGTGCCCTTTCTGCATAGATTCCACGTTCCCTTATCTCCATACTGAATGGTGCCTTCTTCCTTCCTCTCTTTGGATCTCATTTGTTGAGGATAGGGAGGCTTAAACTAACTAATAATCTAATCTAATCGTAGATTTTGTCGTCCTCAGTTTTTTGCTCGTTTAATTTTGCTTCATTCGTGATCCATGTTCTGAACATTGTCGACACGTTTAACGCATTTTTTTTAACTATTAAATTATGATTTATTGTTCATGAAATATAGAAAATCAATTCTATCGTTGCAAAGAAATAGAATTTTAAACATACGAATATGTTGGAAATTAATCCTAGAACTGTGTCCGTACCTTTTGTTATTCTAGTCTTACATAACGTCCAATGTATTTGTCGTAATCCATTTTGAAAATGTTTGTTTCTCAAAGACATTAGTATTGAGGTGCTATATTTTGATGCTATACTTTCCACAACTGAAATTTTTAGTATATCAAATTTTTTAGGATGTCGTGCAATTTCCGTGTCGCCGCGATGAAGAAAATTTAATTTTTAGTAAGTCGAGTAATGTCATCGAATCCGTAGTTTGTAGCTTTATAAGAAGCTAATAGGAGAAATTGCGTTGTAGATGGTTCAAAACTTATTTTCTTGATTTGATTTGTGCTCTTTTTATGAAAAATTTAATCTAATAGGCAGGTAGCGTATCTTACGAAAACTCGGCAGCATTTCAAACCAGTTGACGGACAATATTTCGTATTACCTTCCAAAAATTCTCACAACGGTCTTTTTCACGTCATCACGATAATGTCGAACGTGAAAGAAATGAAGTATTCGATCTCGGCAAACTGTACTAATGTTACTTACGGGTTTGCGCAGCAAACCGACGCCTCACCCAGGAAGACATCATGAATCGCAGCTGCGGGCGCGTGGAGATCATGGGCAGCATTGTGTCCGACTCTGCCCCCTACCTCTATCCCTTCATCGTCGAATATTCCCTCATCGCCGCCTGCGTTCTCTTCATCATGTGGAAACACATTGGGCGCAGTCCGAAGTAGGTTAAAAATCGAATTTGGTAGAATTTAACGAGTGTCTTTCTCGTCATTAAGTTCATCCAAAATGTGATGCTTAAACATTGTTCTGGCGTGTGGCAAGAAGATAAAGAAAATGAACTTTATGACTTAATACTGTGCGATATAAGCCGGAATATCAGGATAATCTAACATCGAGCGTAGGAAAGTTCTCACTTTGAACGTTGTTAGAAAATGCTGTCCACCCAAGATATTTCTTCATAATTAAATGTGTTCAACAACGATACAGGAATTTCGCTATCATATTTGACTGAGTTACTAAGTAATGTTTCGGATCAAACGCATGCGTTAGAAGTGGGTAATAAGTTAAAATCGTTCAAAATATGGAGCTTACGAAAAGTAACTTGAAAATTACTCGCACTTACTAAAAATAATTATTCGAAAAAAACTATTCTTGAAACAGAAAGAGCCTATTCGTATTCCAGTAAATCATGCTGCTTTGCGTACAACTTGTGAATTAGTTTCGTAAAATATTGTTTAAACGTGGGTTGTCTTCACGGCTCCACCATGATATTTTTTCAAAATAAATTCTAAAACTCACACTGAGCGTAAATTGTGCTTGGTTCTGCGGTTATCTGTTGAAGGTCGTGCTTATAAATTGAGCGTCCATGATGTTTACACTGAAGTATTATTTATGCAAGCCTTTCTTTGATTATTCTTTCTATACATGTAGGATATCAATTTTGAGTTATAAAAAGTAATCAAGCAATGCTATTTATGCACATTTCATCTTACAAAATATATTGGTACGTGTTGAAACAACGAGCTAACGTTAACAACACTGCCTTACGTGGCTGTCAAGTCCTTGCTGAGACTCGCAACTCATTGATCGTGAAGCATGTTTCTCAAGAATTTTGTTATTCTGTGATGCCTATTTTAGTCACTGCATATTATTGAACACCATGCTTAGATGAGTGAAGGTGATTTAGCTGTGAAGTTGTTTTGACTGTTAGTGCACCGTGTTCAAAAATTTATCGATGTTGATGTTTAAATAAATCAAATGTAAAATTTAAAGTAATGACCTTCAACAAGGAATTTTCACTGAAATTAGTTGAGCATACGATTGGCTGCCTTGAAGTCTGAAACGTGTTTGAACGAAACTTGCATTGTAATGCAATGTGAATTTTATTCTCTGAAGTGATTAACATACTTGATTCACCGTTTCCTTAATACGAAATTGTAAATACTAGGAAGTACTTTCATCTGTATTACTATTGTACATTTTAGAATGAAAATGGCACTGTTTCAAAATCGCTAGTTTTATCCGGCAAACTTGTGAAGGTTCTTCTTGCCACACCAGAACTAAAGATTATGCTGAAGCATCTGTCGCAGAAGCACTCAAATCTCATCTTGATTAATAGAACTGATAACATTTTGTGCGATTCAGGTCCAGTTTCTACACTACGATAACATGGTCGGTCTTTAATCCCCTTCTATCATGTGGATGAGTAGTGAGAAATTGTTTGCATCTCCATACAAATTAGAAATCGTCTGTCCTAGTGTTTCGTCTTGTTTCCCAATGTGACTGATTAGTGAACTTTGTGAGCATGATCTAGAGCTTCATTTATTACTTTTATGATGCTCGTATGTGCTAAAAATCATTATGAAAACTGTAGTTATTTACTTGTTTTAGTGTCTTGCATAAGTCTTTGAAAAAGTTTAGAATTTTAGATTTGTTCAGTTATTTACTTACGACGCTTGAAAGGGACTTATTTGTTCAGATTCAGCATATTTTCAGGGGGGTTTTGAGTTGATGAACTTGTCTACAAAGTTTTAAGTATTTTACGTCACATATTAAGAAAAGTGTTTCAAAGGAACATTTCATGTTTCACAGCATGGCCCTCGATTTATTTGACTGCTTCATGTATTTCGCTGTTGCATTCATTAAGCATTTTGCAAAAATTTCGAAAAACTTTTGAACAGTCGTGACATTAGCCCTTCAATTGTTGATTATTTTTCTTTAAACTCAAGTTGCATGAACTGATCGTTTAATCCTAATCTTGTTTTCTGATCTTACATTTCTTAATGTCACATAGTTTAGTTTCCACTCCTTCCAAAAATATTTGATCAGTTTAAGCCAACAGTGGCACGGGGATTCTGGAATATCCCTTCCTTTATTATTCACGCGAGTCTCACTTACGCTGTATTCAGATTGCTTTGTTGAAGTGTAAAGCTGTTGAAAGTTTCAATAACCTAACACTAGATAGGTTTTTTCGTGTGTGTTTTTTTTATAAATGGAAGTTTTTACATTTTGACCATTTTCAATAAGGTGTAATCAATTGATGACTATTATATCTCCTAACTACAATGAGAATGGTGTGCTTGGATTTCTCCAAACAAATATGCACTATTCATCTTAGCAGCTCAATTTTGAATTTCCCTGACACCACAAATTTACCATAAAGTTAATCAGGCCCGTTTCCATATCTCGATAAATTTAATCTGTAAATATATATATATATATATTCATTTGTATACTTCTCAGTTTGGGAGTTTTTTCAGCTATNCATGTGCTTATCATTCATTTCTGCATTGTTTTATTTCATGAAACATCGTGAATGGCGTTAATGAATTGTCCAAGCTCTCAATTTTGGAGAAGTGTGTTATTTCTGTGAATAGCCGATGGGCGCTCCTCCGAATATTTGTTATCGTTCCCGCCATTTTTCATCCTCTAAAATAATTGAAATAAGTTTGCTACTCATCGGGCCGTTCAGCACTATGGATTTTTGATCCTTAACGGTAGCCACAATCCATCATTATTTAATCCCTCTATCTGGCAGTGCTATTCGTAGTGCTTCACCCGCCTTTGAGGCCTCCGGAGCAGAATGCTAGTGAAATTTCGTGAAGTATTCTCTCTAATACAAACACCTTGCAATTCGATGATTGGTTAGATGCTACAACTCATAAAAACTCGGACACAAATCGTGGCAAAATCGTAAGATTCTTCAAGTTTTTTGTTTATTTTGATGTATTAAGTAGTTTGCATTAAATGGTTGTTATTTTCCCTGCAATTTTTTGTCTCATTGTCAAAAATCCTGCATAGCATTTGATCCCAGCTCTGATTCAAGGAGGGTAAATTTTCACAGTTAAAGGACGGGGAATTAGCGAGATATATTCAGCTTTGTCATATCACAAGTAGTTGTGCTTAGATGGAGAGGGTTCACTTTTTTTGCCCAAGTTCTTATTACCGATTTATAATTATAAAAATTCTACGGAAGTTATCATGATTGGATACCTGAGCTTACCTTATATTTGAAGCGTATAAAAGGATTTTCCCTTCTCAAAAATTAAATCGTGTTGCTACTTGTCAGCTGGAAATTTAGAATGAAAATTGATGAAATTTCCCTTCAAACATGTTTCGCAAAATGATTTGTATGTCGTGTTACTTTTTGTGGTGGTATGCATGTATATTCGGGCAATTTTTAACCTTTTCCGGAGACATGCAATGCAGGATGTGAATATTCAATTGGACAGCATGTGCGTAATTTATTTTCATCGTTCCTCCTGGTTCATTAAACTCGAAACTTTGATGTATTTTGTAGAATATTTTTCTTGAAGTATTCCTAACTTTCATCTGCCTTGCCGTTTTCGGAAAAGGAACCCATTTCATATCTTCGATTTTATTTGGCTGTCGAGACTTCTTACTTATGGATGATCATTCTAATCTTCATTGTTGCCTGGTTTGAGTTGGTGGCTGCTCTATTAATATAAATTTATTCGAAACTCTGAAATTTTTCTCTAATAAGAGTTTGTAAAGTGTAAGATTGTATTTTGATCACAAAATTTGATAGATACTAGTTAGAAGTCTCCGCTCACGAACTTCAAATTATGCATGTTCTTGTTATTATCTCAATTGGAAGCTGTCCTTGTGCGTATAAGCAAAAAATAAGCTGGTCATCGGTTGTATGTCCAAGTGAGTTATTTACATTGCCTAAAGTATTGAATATCGCACCAAAAAAGTCAATAGTACTAGAACAGTTTCACAAATGAGACTTCAAGACTTTACGCCAGAACTGCTGAGAGGAGTGACTGCTAGTGAAACCGTAAATTCTGCTCGAGTAATCTTTATAAATTGATGTGATGATTGGTAGTACTTGTGCAGTAACAAATTTAGTTGAATTGTCAAAATGAATCTCCCCTGGTAGTAGCACAGAACTTAGCCGATGGTTCGAAAATTAAAAGTTGTTTAGCGGTCACTTTGATATCTTGGCCGTTTTGGTGTTGTGTTGCGACTGGAGCAACAGTCGAGTGATGTGGGCTGTCGTTTGACGTTTCAGGTACGTGCGCAACACGGCTGGTCCAGATGAGTATGTTTACAAGTGTTAAAAAGAGTCCTAGTCCGACACTGCCTCATGTAGCGCATTTAGTCCATCTTTTAAACATTCCACTGTTTCTGACGTATGAAATTCTAAATGGCGTGGTCAATATTCTGATTTGACTTAATAAGAACAATTTTGATCGTACAATTCTGCCTTGAAAATTGCTTAAAAAAAATCTGTGGTATAAGTTCATAAATAATTTTCGATTGAGCACTTGCTTAGTTTGATCGATTTTTATTGTTATGGTAGGGACAAGGTGTTGGTCAATTGCTTTGTTGGTTTTTCAGTTTATATGGATTTCCACACTTCTCAAATTGCTTTGCACAATGAGTTAGGTTACGTGGACTATTGTCCGTAATTAACTAATTGTAACGGGTAATTATAGAAGTATTTAACGTTTATGAAGTATAAGTGTGAATATTGTGTAATATTCTCTTACAATCAATTAAAATTTTTTCTTATCGACCAACGGAATTGGAGGAGTGAGACAAGTTATTGAAGTATTCATTATTAAGTTTATCTTTCAGTCTAGGGTCTCATCAGAGAAAAAGATTTCTTTTGCGCTAACTTTTGTGTTTGCTTTTAGTTTCTGATAATTGCTACGCCTCTGCTCAAATTTAATCAGATTAGATTTAGAGCGCCTTAACTTTAATATGTCCGGACAATGTTGATGATTTTCTTCGTTTCGTTATGTAATTAATATTCTGGTGAGGTACAGTTTTACGTGCCTAAATTATTTGTTAAAAAAGTGAGTATAAAATTTAAAGCTTTTTAAACTATTAGAATGAATAGCCAATCTGTAATATTTCGATTTAAAATTAAAATTCATAAGACTTAACTGGAAATATCCTGTGGGAATTAGCGCTCACAGGGGGAATATGTGAGGTCCGGAACTAAATGTTACGTAGTCCTTTTTCGGTTCACTGTTGTCTTGTTTTTCCAGCATCTACTACTTTCTTCCTCAACTTTTATCTTGTTTCATAAAATTCTTCCTCAACTTACTGTTTCTATGCACTCTGTGCATAAATTTCGCGTTCCTTTGAGGGGAACCATTTTGGAGCATTTGCAGTCAAAAATTAGATTTTCCCGATTGTTTCTTTTATTGCTTTAAAAGAGTTTGAGATATGTCCCCGAATGTCTGTAGAAATATCAGGAACGTATCCCAGAGCTAGCGCCTCCACGGGAGGGGGAGAGCATCCTCCTTACGGACCTTTTTTTCATTTATGAACCTAGAGCAATAAAATTTGGTACACTGATAGAAAATGCAATTTAGAATCATTTACCTTCTATGAAAAAATGCGATTTTCTTTGAAAGAAAATTGGAAATCCTAGAAAACGACATTTTTGGGGGGATTTTCTAAATGCTTCTTCTCTGACAGTTTTTAAGCTACAGTAATGATTTTGGTATCATTGGTTGCAAATAAACGTGGACATTCCAAAAAATTGAATGCTTTTCCTCAAATTTCCAATTTTAGTTGAAAAAAAAAGAAAAAATTGAATTTTTATTTCGAAAAAATTCAAATTTATGACGTCACAACTTTGGAACAAGAATGAATTTTGAAAAACTACTTAATTATTTGAAAAGGTCTTTTTTCCGCATCCAATGATGCCAAAATCCTTACTGTAGCTCAAAAACTAGAAGAAGCATTTTTAATCTTAAAAATATCTTTTAAAAACAAGTAAGTTTTCAAGACGTTTTTCATAATAACTCCAAAGTTTACAAAGCTAGAGCAATGCGGTTTGTTGCAAATGAAAGTGAAATGTGTGCTCTAAAAGCTCGTCTGAAGGGATTTTCCAAATTATTTATGTAAAACTTTCCGTAGACTTTTTTACCCTAAAATTATAATTTTCACCTTACCTCTTTCAAAAAATCATATAAATTCGGAATGAAATATATTCAAAAAAATCCTCAGACGCATTTTTAGAGCACACATTTTACTTTCAAATGCAACAAACCGCATTGCTCTAGCTTTGTAAATTTCGGAGTTATTATGAAAAATGAATGTTTTTTTTATTATAAGGAATAATGAATTTTCTATGCCTTAAATGAAAAAAAACTTCTTTAATAAAAGTTGTTACGAATGTGGAGATCTAGTAGTCTGCAAGTTTTCATAGACGTACGTCCAATAGAAAAAAGTTTCCAGTTTTTCAAAATGGTTCCCTTAACTCCACACTCAATGGTGCCTCCCTCCTCTCTCTTTAGAACGCTTTTGTTGCTGTTAGGGAGACTTAAATCAACATGTAATCTAACTGCTTTAGGAAATGTATTCATTCCTAATGAAAAATGAGCTTCGAGTCTTACTGATGTGCTATATGGTCGGTGGAAGTCGGATTCATTACTAGCTTAGTTTCATCTGGTGAGGTAGGAGTAACAGCAATTGTCTTAAATAAGACATTATTTTGACGAGGTGAGTCATTTTTAACGTCGAGATTTCTGATGGTTAACTCGACTATAATTTGGAAGAATTCCCGAAAGTAAATAATTCGTTTCTACAGCTAATTCATCACAGTGTACAACTGACGAGGTGGTCGTAAAATTTCGTTGAGTGTCTGTAAATATGTAAAATATTCATTGCTCTAATTAGACACGGTACTGATGTTGGGCATAAAGAATACCGTTGTAAAATTATTTGTTACGGTGAAAGACGCGCTAAGTTCACGTTTTCACTTTTTTCAGCGTGATCTCGAAAGGTATTGACGGCCAACGTCGGCTGAAAATTTTTATGTACAGTTTTCTGAAGTATTCCGAACTAAGATTCTCAATTTTTTCGTGAGTTGACCATCAAAATCTTACGAGAAGTAATGAAAACAGTGAGTGTGTAACCATCGATGGTGTTTTTAATTCGATAAAAACTTATCAGTCTGTAATAATTACATAGTTGTTACAGTCCAGCTTTGACAATTTTAACATTTTTTCCGAACTTTAATCGGTACAGCTATGTTCAGGTTGAATATTTTCACTACAGGTACGTGTTCGACCCAGAGATCGGAGACGGAATTTCAGTGGCCTCTCGGCGGTGCCAAGTGAAAGTTGACTGCATTGGTGCCAGCAAAGGACTTTTCTGTGGCTTGCTCGTGCTTGTGTCCACTCTCATCTGTTTGATCCTGTTCTTTGTGCTCGTGAGCCAGGACGACCTTCGACGTCTTGCGATCTACCTTGCAGATGTGTCTCACTGTGGCATCATGTTACTTAGTATCGTGGCTATCTTCATCGGCTTTTGCAGGTGGGGAGTTTGTATTTTTAGGATAATATGGTGTTGAGTGTTACCCACCGATTTGTGCAATTCCGTTGATAGTTATGGGCCATTTTTGACGTCATGTTCGTCGCTCAAATTCACCATTTCGATTGTGATCCGATCATGGGGAAAAAAGTATGGGGTGAGTCTGGATCTGTGGGTGCCGCATCGAATATTCAGGCATCAATATGGGCACTAGTTTAAATATTGTATTCTAAAACTTTCGTTATATTTTGAACGCACTCGTTCATGACCCTGAGTAGGCTGATCACCCGTTGTGGACTTACGTTCTCGGAAACAAGATAAAATATTTATGGCGATTTATTGTGTAGATCACCTCAGTTGAGCCAAAATATTTAAATTGAAATGATTGATCAGGCTGTACTTTCAAAATAAATAGGTGCTAAAATACTAAATAAGCTTAAATTCATTTAAAGAATTTTTCCACATACTTTTATGAATTAATTCTTAACTGTGTTGAAGTTCGAATTTTATAATGTGTAAAATTTAAACGTAAAATGCTAAATACTCGTATATAGCATATGATAAATTTCTTTCATTGTTTTTGTTACCCTTTACTTGCGTATAAAATTTATTTACTGTTGTAACTATTTTGTCTCTAATCCTTGCTTATACCATTGCTCGGATGCAGAGTTCGTCAACTTCGATTCCATGGTGAACGAGAAGAGGAGCTCGACGATATCCTGTTGATGGTGTCTGCATTTGGTCTCTTCGCGTATGCTATATTCTCGGCGGTTGCCGGCAGTCTCTCTGCTTAC